>JAOTOL010001634.1:3087500-3092500 GCA_034440575.1 Imbricaverruca yamaguchii
CGATGCAGCTGGTAAACAATCCGTGTACGAGTATGTATACACTATTAATTAGGACAATATGCAGTGCAGAGTATATGTAAATTATGTGTTTGAGATGCAAAAGTATGGACATAAGTCATATTCAGTATGCAACAGTTAACAAACGATAGAAGATAACGAGTTGATTCAGCTTCTGAGACAAACTTGGGGAAGATTATCTGACACCCGTCCCACTGACTAGCATCGCTGCCGATTCAGCCCAGGTTACGGATCTCACTCTTAAATCGATCGAATTCTATATATGAGCAACACTGAAGCGGTTTCCAGAGGTTCCTCCCCTTACTATCGTGCTTCTTCAACATCTTTGCTTCTTCCGAGCGTGGTAAATTGTCAGTTCCATATGCACGACCACTGCATTATATGTCGTGGTGCCCAGTCAAAAACGTATCCTGTACCAGTTTGAGTTTGCATTTCGCAGTGCAGTATCGGTGAGTCTTCGGAGCTAGTCGAGATAATTGTATGTGAAGGGATGGGACGGGTCGAGGTAATTGTTTCTGGTGGGACGGGACGGGTCGAGGTAATTGTATGTGACGAACCGCACGGGTCGAGGTAATTGTCTCTGACGGGATGGGTCGGGTCGAGGTAATCGTCTCTGACGGGATGTGTCGGATCGCTGTAATTGTCTCTAACGGGATGGGACGTGTCGGGAAAGTTGTCTCTGACGGGTTGGAATGGATCCGGGTAATTGTCTCTGACGTGCCGGCCCAGGCTGGGCCAGGCCGGGCCGGACCGGGCCGGGATCGGCCCATCAGCAGCGCCACGGTGACCGCCAGTACCGCCTCCCGGTGGCGGAGGTCATCAGATCCCTGCGTGATATGCAACTTTCTGAAATGGAGGCGCAGGAGAAAAAGCTACCCACCCGGCCGCCGCTCGACTGGCATCCGGGGAGCGTGCGGCGGATGTGCGGCACATGAGCAGCACGTGAACTCGGCGCTGGTCGGTACAGTGATACTCGGCGGCCACGATTTCCTAGGTGAAGACGATGATGGTGGTGGTGTCTGCCACGATGCTTGACGTCGCAGGCGCTCGTGATGAGTAGCCTCGGATCAATGTGCAAAAACAACTCTTATCATTTCGGTTTGTGAAATGTTTTGTTTTATTTTGCCGCCCATTTACTTACTATTACCTGCTTTAAGACATCGTTGAAAGCAAGCTCGCTTACATAAGCAGGTAGTAAGCAAAAGGCTCGGGCTGAGCGCAGTAGAGCACACATTGCCTCCAGTGTCAGTAGAGTATTGCTTCCAGTGTCAGTCGCCATGAAGATCGCCGGAAGTGAAAAGGCCGAATGTAGAGCTACCTGACTGCAGGCACAAGAGCAGCCGTCATACCGTTGCAAACGAGGACTCAGCGGCCACGACTGCAAGATAACTCATAGAACGACCACAACTGCAATATGACCCATAGAGTGACCACAACTGCAAGATAACCCATAGAGTGACCGCAACTGCAGGAGGACGCAAATAGCAGCCACAACTGCAAGCTGACTCATAGAGCGACCACAACTGCAAGATAACCCATAGAGTGACCACGACTGCAAGATGACCCAAAAGCAGCCACGACTGCAAGATGATACATATAGCGGCCACAACTGCAAACTAACCCATAAAGCAGCCACAACTGTAAGATGACCCATAAAGCGGCCATAACTGCAAAATAACCGATCGATAGGCTACAACTGCAAGAGAACCCAAAGAACGGTCACAACTGCAAGCTGACTCATAGAGCGGTCGCAACAACACTATGTTGGGGGTCGGTAGAGACACACACCATTCTGCGGCCAGTCTTGGCAGAAGTGCACTGGAAGCACTTCGGAAATAAGTGCAACTAAGCTCGAGAATCCGATGTAATCCATTCAACTTTGAGATACATACACCGTGTTTGACAGGGAGGCAGGTTGCGGCAAGAATGCTTCCAACAATAAATAAATAATGCGAATGCATGTGTGGATACTGCAGGAAGAATGCAACAAACCACAGTCAGGTATACTAGTGGAAGTTGGCCATCAAATTTCTCGCATCGAACGTGATCTGATGATACTTTACATGTCTGCCAACGGACGGGTCAGAACAAAATTGGTGCATGTAGAATTATCTTTTCCCTAGCTGGTAGCTACATCATACGCGAAAAACGAACTGGATGAATTTAGGCGCCATATAGGAGATATTTTACGCCATGTGAGTATCCAATAGCATACTGAGCATAAGAGACCGCGGAGCGTACTTTCGTCGTGCTAGGAGTCCGATAAATATTAAGTGGAAGTGTGAAGCTGCGTTTTGTGGTGTAATATGCAGTTAAACAGAACGCGAACGTCACGAATGTGACTGTTTCTTGGCATGCATGCGAGTAGGCACATATTGAATATTTCCGGGGGTGTGCTTACGTGGGTGTGGGTGTGCGTATTGGATCCCACCGGAGAAAATACGCCTTTTGTAATTCGTTCACTACATTGCTACCACACAAATCACCAGCCAAGCACCACCTGCTACTGCTTTGTTTTATCCCGAACCCTAAATCTGACGCCACCTTCCCATCTTGCCGCACGAACTCGAGACCCATTTGCTGCTTGTCTGCGACCGATGACGTACCGCCGCTGCCTCGTCCATTTACCCATCGGTGGCTGCTGGTGGATGCAGCGAGACGGGGGCGTCGACACACCGTTGACCCCCGGCGCTGTGCACTGATTGGGTGCCCAGCAGGGGGTCACGCGGCGCGCGAGGAGCGCCGCCGCCGCCGCCGCGCCGGCCAGACCGACGCACGCTAATGACGCGCGCGCTCCGTATATTTCGGGCAGATCATAAAGAGTTTATTATCTGCCCGCTCCTTCCGATGGTCACAACGAGATGCCATTAAAGCGCCGTAAATATGCCCGGATGGAGGCAAAAAGCCAGCTGTCGGCCCTGTCGGGATGTGGCGGGGAGCTGCGTTTCAATGAGCTGCGTGTGGTGGCCGTTCACGGCCGACTGGTGACCGGGCGGGCGTGCGCAGACTGTCAGGCGGCGGCCGACGGCGGGCCGACGGCGGGCCGACGGTGGGCCGACGGCGGGCCGACGGTGGGCCGACGGTGGGCCGACGGTGGGCCGACGGCGGGCCGACGGTGGGCCGACGGCGGGCCGACGGTGGGCCGACGGCGGGCCGACGGTGGGCCGACGGTGGGCCGACGGTGGGCCGACGGTGGGCCGACGGCGGGCCGACGGTGGGCCGACGGCGGGCCGACGGCGGCGACGGTGGGCGACGGGGGCCGACGGTGGGCCGACGGTGGGCCGACGGTGGGCCGACGGTGGGCCGACGGTGGGCCGACGGTGGGCCGACGGTGGGCCGACGGCGGGCCGACGGTGGGCCGCGCGCCCTGACCGCGGCCCACTCGCCACGGGCACAGTTCTGTCGCTGGCGCTGTCTTCGCTGTCGGGGGTCTCGTCGAGTGCTGGTGGCTTCGCCGGCTCCGCTGAACGGCCGCCCGCTATGTTGCAGACATTGCGGTGGGAGCGCCACACGATGGGACCGGCGACGAAGGAGCCGTGTACATTTTCCACGGCACCAAAAACGGCGTCAGCCCAGAGCCAACGCAGGTAAAGAGTGGAGGTCTATTCTTACGACTCCTTGTTGTTAGACACTTCAGCATTGGTGCACAACTTCTTATTTTTCCTGCCATAAAATAACTCGAGCTTGAGTTTTTTTACATTCGCTCTTGCGTCCCTGCATTACAAGTCTTGATTTGTCACATGTCTTGCTTCACAACATGGACAACATGTCTGACAACATCGAGCGCTGTCGGCAGGTTATCTTGGCGTCCAAGCTGGAGGCCAACCTGCGCTCGTTCGGCTTCTCCGTGAGCGGCGGTCTGGACCTGGACGGCAACCAGTACCCGGACCTGGTGATCGGAGCTCACGACTCCAGTGCCGCCGTCTACCTCAGGTCAGCTGCCGGCTGGGTCAGCCCCGGTCAGCGTGGGTCAGTCTCTAGTCAGCTGCAGGTCCGCTGCGAGGTCACGTCGGCCCCAGGTCAGCCGCGGGCGGATCTCAGACTCAGACCAGCGGCGGGCGTAGATCAGTTATAGACTGGCCAGGTCAGGTGTAGGCTTAGATCAGCTTCAGGTCAGTTGCGATGTCAGGTATAGATTAGGTCAGCTTCAGGTCAGTTGCGATGCCAAGTGAGCCTCAGGTCAGCTGTGAAATCAGGTCAGCATGGCGTCCCCTGGTCCGGGCGCTCCTCAGTTCAGATCTTCCTCGTGTCCGTCAGGGCTGGTAGCCATCGCTATCTTACCCTTGTATTGGACCCTGATATGACATTGCTGGCGCTAGGATGTTTGTCTAGTTGTGTCTGATGGTTGATGACTGGCTGTGTTTGGGTGTTGCTGATGTTGGAATGTTTGTCTAGTTGTGTCTGATGGTTGATGACTGGCTGTGTTTGGGTGTTGCTGACGCTGGGTTGTTTGTCTAGTTGTATCTGATGGTTGATGACTGGCTGTATCTGGGTGTTGCTGACTCTGGGTTGTTTGTCTTGTGTGTCTCATGGTTGACGACTAGATGAGTGGATGTATCTGTGCTGTTGTCTACCTGACAGGCTATGTCGCGATTGTACTGTTATTGGGCTGTTTTGCGGACTATAGCGGTGGGCTGCGTGTGGCCAGGTCACGACCCGTGGTGCACGTGGAGTCGTCGGCGCAGTACCTGTCCACTGGCGCCTCCAAACTGCTGGAGCTGGGCAACGAGCAGCTCCGCTGCCTGCTGCGGGACGGCAGGCGCGCCACCTGCGTCACCGTCCGCTTCTGCCTCAACTACGACGGCCTGGGCGCCGACAAACGCGCAGGTGATGTCCACCACCCCTGCGGCCCGGCGCCGACCCCACTTCACGGTGGCGTGTGTCGGGCGAATGGCCATCAGGAGGGTACATGACCCAGCTTCGTGGCCACACTGGACTTCAGAAGCTGAGCGTAGTACGATCGTGACTATCCGGAACGTAGT